>CM068831.1:13729062-13776562 GCA_028554795.2 Sinohyriopsis cumingii | reverse complement strand
ACCGCGACCATTATCTTTTCTGTCTACGGTAAATTGTCTTGAATCATTACTCGAATACCTCCACAGCATTATACAATTGCAACTTGCGCAATGATTATTCTGCTGCTGTTTTAACTCAATAATAAATTCAACATCAAGAGCAAAGTCGCTTTTATTTTTTTATCAGATTGTTTGTATCCGATTAATTTTTTTCTTATTATATCATCATCGATGACGTTAAATTTATTAACGATTTCAGGAATTATAATTCTTCGTAATTGAGATATTTTTCTGACCCTTGATACCGCTAAATAGACTAAATTTGACCACTCGATGTGATCGTCTACAATCCAGACTCGTATGTCAGAATTAGTTAATCCCTGAGACGAGTGGATCGTCATAGCGAATCCCAACACCCATGGAGATTTGTCAGCGCGTAATGCATCTTCGACCACACTGATATCAACAGCGACAATATCATTTAATACGAGATTTTTATTCTCAGTCTGTCCTGGAATATCAACATTAATATTCTGTTTTCGTGTATCTGATGGTCTATAACATAACGGTACGGGTAATTCTGAATATTTTTCTTTATGCAGCTGAAATAACTGCTGTTGTAAATCGTCTCTGATTATTTTTCTGCTTGCTACGATCAAATCGTTGGGTCTCCATAAATTTAAAAAATCACTCATTGAGGTCTCTAAGATCACTCCACGTATTATTTCACACTGAATTTTGTTTGATTGTAATCTGATTAATTTTTTAAATTCCTTTAAATTTTCATCGAGAGCTCTATGATCATCATCTATTTCTTCGTAATAATCAACGAAATTTTTTAACCAATCATGTGGAGATGGTCCAACAAAAGGCGGAGGTTGACCATGATCACCAGACATTATTATAGCGGTATTTTTCGTCAGCAACCAAACAAGAAACATTTTTAATGCATCCAATGACACCGTACATATCTCGTCCCAAATAATTATTTTAGGTATATATTTTTCTCCCATTCGCTCAGGAGTCCATGTATCCCCGCGCCACCGAAAGAAACTATGATACGTGCACGACTGTACTTGCCGTTGTTTCATCTCCCGTGCAAGTCTATATGTGGGTGTCAGCACGATCATATCTGAATTTCTAAAAACATTAATCGCTCGAGTCGTTTTGCCGCATCCACCAGGTCCATTGAGATATACTGTCTTATATCTAGTTATTGGATCACTCAACGATGGCGCTTTCGACATTTCTGATATTTTATTACACTTACGATAAAAATGTCTCATTGGAACATCTGCTGATTCTGTATAATTGTGTAATATTTTGTTTTTTAATCTCCAGGAACTCCATCGTTCATCATTACTTGTAAATTTCATAACAGACTCTAAATATTTGCTCGAAATATAAAACGAATCTGTTGCGACTCTGACTGCGGTCTCAGGAAATCTATTAATCATCGATAATAAATTTATGGAAACATAAGCCAACATGAAAGATCTTAGATGAGTATACTGTGGGGAGATATCATTTATGTAACTAACGATCGTACCCAATTTTGTTCCGTCGGATAAATAAACACTTTCTCGATTTACAAATATATTTCTCGCTGTTGTATCAGCGATTATAAAATCGTACTCGGTATCATGTAAAATTAATCGTGTGTGATGTCTTTTATGATCATATGCTCCACCTTGAGTAAATTTACCTATAATTTTTCTACCGAGATCTTTTGCAGTTTTAAGTTTAATCTCGAGAATTTTAGGAGCTTCTTTGATAATATCATCTTCGGAAACATCAGGACATTTTTCCTTAAACTCGCTAATAACTTCATCAGCACTGATAGAATCTGACATGGGCAACCAAACTTCGGTCTGTGCATGATATGATATAATTGCCTCACTAACCACCAACGATGTCAGTACAACACAATCTAGCATATATTGTAATAAAACTATAGGCGCCCAAAGTTTTTCACAAAAATGTCTGCCAAACCAAACATAACAAATCTTGTGAAGATTTTCCTTAAGCTCAAATGATTCAACACAAGCGAATCCAGTCAGATCAAAATCAGGTAATGGTCCATTAATTGCCACTCGCGTCATCTCGTTTGTAGGGTGACCGAATCGTTTAAAGTATACAGAACAATCTCCGTATCCTAGAAAACTTCATGGATAACATGCAACCATATCAACCGAAATAACATCATTGTAATTATACTTGGTATTCCACAATCCGCCATGTCCGTATTCGACGCAACTTGCGCGTACATCTTCAAGTAAATTAAAAAGCATTGGTTTCCATGAATTTCTTTCTCTAGCGAAATGAGCCGCAACAGATGGAACGGTAAAGCAATTAGTTAGTAATTTGTCAGTATTTTCCGCGTGTTTGTACTTGGAAAACTTCTCCGCGACATTTTTCATCTCGTCATGGAGAGATTGTGTTCGATATATTTCACCGTTTGGTCTAACAAACTGATCAAATTCACCTTCCTCATTACTTTTAAATAACCATACCGATACAGGATCGTTTTTACTTATTTCGTTGATAAAATCAAACATATCTGCCCCCATATCTGAGGGGTAAAATCTAATAGTTCGATCACGTGGAAATATTGTTACTGCGCTGGTCCATGCGTGCGCGTTATGATCAACAATATTTATTGGTGCTCCTTTCGATTTTTATTTTGATTCGTACAGTACTTCTCCCGTTATTGTCGCTACGGTTATTGGAAATTTTAATATTTTTCCTAACTCAGCAACATCTTTTATTGTAGCACCGGTATCCTTAACTGAATCAGCCCACGAGTTTATTTTTTTACGTCTTAAATCAGTTAATCCATTTCCACGCATCGCGTTTGTAAAGTGTTCTATTACTCGCTCGGCTACACAATTTAACCTTGAAAATTTCATGGGTGTCAGTTTTTCAACGTTGGGTTTTTTATTTATCTCATAGATTCCATAAATAACCGCTGTTACAGGATACGCTCGCTCATAATACTGTTTGTCAATACCCGTCAATAGACCCGGTCTGGAATTTTTACTTAATATGACATTTTTATTATTACCAAGGACAGGATCATATTTGTCACGGATAATCCAACTACCTGTTTCTGTTAATACAATAAATTTTACTCTGAAGAAATATATTTGATTGCCCTCGTATTCAGCGATGTAGTTAATGATAGTTGCCGCTCGCTTGTCATTCATTGTGGCGTCCTTGACAGTATTGCGTATAATCTTGAACGTTGACCATGTATGAGATGCACCGTCCGTGTAAAATTCTTTCTTGGCGTCGTGAATTTTATTGATCAAACTTTTATTTTTCGGATCAACCATATCTCGTACTGGTAAATCAGAAGATAGTCTGTCGAGGTTGAATTTGTATTTAACAGGCCTAGTTTGGGATAATCTCTCAAACTCATTCATATAATTAAAACAAATATTTAAATAAAGAAAATTATATATATATATACAATGTCTCAGTGCAAATGGTTGATGATCGGCTCAGTAAATCGATGCAACAAATCCTGCAGAAAGGAATTTTGTTGGATGCACTTACAAAGTATACGACGAGGAAGTCTAGGACCAATACCGTGTCTGCGATGTGGTATTGGAATGCGAGGAAAAACAGGATTATGTGGAAAGTGCGGTGGAAAACGGTTCAGAGAACTTAAAAGATATTATGACAAAAAATTAATAATAGTGAAAACGCTATAAAATCCGTGGAGGATTATATATCAAGATTTCAGACAATGATTTGAACAAATAATATTATTGCATATATGGAGCAAAATATATTTGTCCCACATCTCACAATAACAAACTATGAATCAGATCGGAAATATCTGTGTCATCGATTCACGTATGAGTGTTTCTTCGGAGTGATCAAAGATGATCTTGTTATTGATCATGTTGACGGGGATCCTCAGAACAACTCCTTATCCAACCTTCGTGTTGTCACACAAAGCGTGAACTCCGCACGTGGTAATACTGGAAGATGTAAAACAATCGGAAAGAGGGCGGTAAATTCCACAAACACAGAAACAGGCGAAGTAATTATATTTCGTTCGATACGTTCTGCTGCGAAATACTTTGATATTAATCCGTCTTCAGTACAAAGAGTAGCAGAAAATATAACCAGATATGCCTTCTCAAATAAATAGAAGCAGAAAATCACCTTCAGTACTGTTAACTATCATCACCACCTCGAATTATATTTATTTTTGGGGGGTCAGAAATTGTCATTATTATACTACTTATTTTTTGACTCACGAAAGGGAGGTAATTTATGGTCATAATCATATACAACATCCAAGGTCTGTGATGCCTGGTGGAGCAAGTTGAGCAGTATGCATTACAGAAAGGATTTATGATTTCTAACTTACAGTTCGTGTATTTTTCTGCCCTATTAGAACAGCGCAACACACAGACATTACATCTAACCTACAGAAAACCGACATGTATATTCCAGCCTACTGAGTGCAGAATCCAGCGTCTAGTCTGTATCGTGTGGCCCGTTAATTTTAGATCCAATGTACAATATACTGACTCGTAGGTCCACGATAGTGTTTGGAATGAAAAATCAGTTGCATTTTCCTTGTTTAGTGCAGAAATATAATGCGAGATTGTGTATGTATTTGTGATTATTTATTTATCGAGTAAACTCCCTTTGACCAGTCATAGAGAGGATGAAAAAATCTAGCAATTAGATGATCTAGACCGGATGTTCTATCATACATGGCGTGGTATAGTAAATAGGAAATTCCTTAATTTAGCTTTGTTTGGTGAAAATATATCATATAAACGTATTTCTTGAATTCAGAATTGTATTTTGAGTAAATATATTCGAAATTAGTTCCTTTTCATTGATTATTAGCTATATATTAACTTCCGAAACATATGTTTGTAACAAGATTTGATAGCTCAATCGGTATCGTATTGGACTGTGACGCTGGCGGTCCAGGATCGAATCCCCATGGCTGACAACATGTCGGTGGTTTGCGCATAATTGCGATTTTTATAATAATTGGAGGCTCCGCCAAATCCACCCGCTCAGCAAAACTCAATCACGTATCAACCGTATCATATTTTTGTATCACCCACGGCTTGATTATAGTGGGTGGGTTTTTGCTGAGCGTATGTCCTTCATTCATTATATGTTTGTACTGTCCTTCATTCATTATATGTTTGTAATGTCCTTCATTCATTGTACATACCCATTTCATTGAATATATTCATTTCATACTTAATGAACTTGCTAAAAAACTCGAATAGAAGTTCATTTCATAATATATGTTTGTGCCGTCATTCATTCATTGTATATATCCATAATCTGAGCTCGCTAAAGACTCGATAGGGGCTCTTCATTCATTGTATATATCCATTTCATTGTATATATCCATAACATTGTATATCTTCACCAAACACACCCTCTCGGGCCTCTAGACCGTTGTTTGACGGGTTAGGGGCTCTCATAGCGGGGTAGTGTTTCGTGTACCTGTACCTTGAACTCGCTAAAGACTCGATAGGGGTTCTAGGGATAATTTTTTTATTTTAAAGATTTATATATTATATAATGAACCATGAAAATATCAAAGACATTATTTCTGCTATTAAAAAACTAGAAGAAAACGGAATTAATATATCTGATGAACTAAATCCTGAAAAAAATAATATCTGATTTTGAAACGTTAGAAGAACTTAAAAATGAAAATAAGTATGTTCTATCATCTCAATATAAGTTCATAAAGCGGATTCAGGCAGCTATGTTTCAATCACTGGCTATGGTGAACGATGATCAAGTAAATGAATTTATTCCTCTTTCTGTTGCAATAGAAAAGATCAGGTCGGGATTATCCAGCGAATACGAAACAAAAAACAATCAGTACCCGCATAAGATACTTAAGAAAAATTATGTCAGCGGGTAACGACTGAGTAGTAATATAATTTCCCTCACTGTATATCACATCAGAATTAATTTACATAAAAAATAAAATATTTCAGAATAATAATAAAATATTTTTTGGAAAACTGATTAATTTGTATACTTTTGAGTAGCAACCACCCCATCAGATTGATTCACAAAAAAATAAAATATTTCAGAATAATAATAAAAATATTTCAGAATAATAATACAATATTTTTTGTAGTATTTTTTGGAAAACTGATTGATTTCTATACTTTTAAGTACCAATTACCCCATCAGAATTAACAAACTGATTGATTTGTATAATTTTCAGTACCAATTACCCCATCAGAATTAGCAAACTGATTGATTTGTGTAATTTTCAGTACCAACCACCCCATCAGAATTATTTCAGATTGTACAAAATTGATTAATTTGTGTAATTTATCCCATCAGTGATTATATTTATTTATTCTGAAATATTATTTTTTAAGTTGATCGAGTTTAATACAGGAGTGTGTATAATTTAGAATCTGATCTCTGTTACAGATGATCTCGATAATATGTTCTCGGCGGAGTTCATCTAACTGTTCTTGTGTTAATAAGAAATCCTCGCTTCCGTATTCATCAATAACTAAATTAACGCTAAATTGCTCTGTGTTTTGAAAACACTGTTCTGATGGCGTTTTTCAAGTGGTTCTTTGTCATGTATAAAAACAATCACGTGCTGGTACATTATATAACATTTACTGGATTAATTAAGATTTCACATACAGATTTATCACAAGCTCTTCTCCACGCATGTCAATTAAGCGATTAAAGTGGTCTGTGAGCTTAAAATTTAATCGTGTTAACATATTATTTTGACACCGCAGATATACAGGATTAGTTGGTTCTTGCACGATTAAACTTCCAGGGGAAACTTGTGATGTAAATGTATATAAAATATATCCTTGTTGAGCCTGATTTGATTTTCCGAGATCTGTTTGATAGCTGCCATCGACTACGTCACAAACCAGATTGACCACGATCGTGCTGGTTATATTAACGATTCCCGGAGATACGTGTCTGCCGCCGTCGTGTGGATCATTATTGTATCTTAAAACAGTTGCTAGTGGTGCTAGTTTTCTCCACGCATCGAGTATTTTAGAAAAGTTCTCATCAATGACATCATTGAGGGATTTTCTTAATTTATCTGGATTATAATCAGGGAACTTAAATGTTGCAATATCATCTTCGGATATTTTGGACTTGGTTGCGAAGGATTTTTTATAATCGCTTGATGACTTAAGAACTACATCTCTAATTATATTATAGATAATTTCAGAAGAATCAACTATAAAATTTAAAACCTCTATGTACCTGATGATATTATCGCGCGCAGATGTCAAATCAAATAAATACTCCCGAAAACTATCACGTAAACTATTTAACTGTATTTTATGGTCTGAGTTTATTGAAGAAAATATAGAATCAATATTCGAAGCAATAGTACGTCTATTAAGATTATAAGAAATAAGTACATGATCATAATAAAGTTCTCCATCAATCACCACTGGTTTTAATTCTATGTAATCTAACCAATTTGAATTCATTTCAATATCGTGACGAGAGCTATTTGTTGACGTAAAGTCAGCTCGTTTTGGTTCTGGTGGTCCTTCATACACCGTGGGAATTTCACTCCAACCTAGTACGGATCTTATCGATGATTGATAAATATCAACGGCATAATCAGGAGAATGTATCTCAACCGTCGAGGACAGCGTCGGTTCATGAACGTTAATTGATATTTTTGCTTCTTTTCCGGTTATTGATTTTATTCTACGTTGAAATTCCTCATTGATTTGTTTGATCTCATAACTACCAGTGGGTATTCCAACATCTATCCAGTCAGGAGTACCATCTGGTTTGTTCTTGTTAGCAAATACAAGCAAACTATTTGCTGGTGTACCATTAAATGATTTTGATCTGATATTTGGCCAGCTGTAATATACCCGTAATTGAGCCAGTGTTATTCCCTTTACTGGAATTGCAGTAGGAAAGTTAATACTGAATTCAGGATTAGTTGAACTTACCGAGATCATCGTTATCTTTGGCGGAGTTGTGTTAGTCACGATCTGCTGCAGTAATTCTGTCATTATTAGTATTTATGTCTTTAATACCGATACCTCCGTCGTATATTTTAGTCATCATTGAAAACTCGACATCAGATATAATTCCATCACTGAGACTCGCTGATAACAACGAGGACAATTTCGAGTATGCTACCGTCGTTGTGTGTAATTTTATCATGTAATCGGATAATTTTCCATTCATGCAAGTACATATTTTTTGTGATGATATTAAGCACACCTGCAATAGTTGTTGCTGCTGAAATACAAATAGTTACAGTTACTGGTGCCATCATTGTCACCGCTGATAATATAACACCAGTTCAAGCAACAACAGCGGATACTGAATAAACAATCACATCAACGATAACTAATCGTCGTCGATATTTTTGTACTTTTACTGTATATTGTTCGACTTGATCTTTTAGCGCCGCCTCCCATTCACGCGTTTGATTGTATCTGTATTGTGCACCGTCCATATATTTTTATGCAGTAACCAATTGAGGTGTTTCAGCTACAAGTTCCAAACACCACCAGTAAGATGTTGCAGTTAATTTCTTATCATCTGCTTCCAGGATAAATATTTCTTCAGTTCCGCTATTTAATATAACAGATACAACCCCGGAAAACCTATCAGTTGAATGACGCCATGGAAACGTTGTAAATATTTCAAATTTTGCACCACTGAACACAGACAACCTGTACACGCCAGTGACTGTTGCGGTATATTTGATGGTTTTATTTTGCTGCGACCATGTTGCGAATCCCGATGATACAGTGCATACGATGTTTGTGATATGCCCAGGAGTTATTCCGGCTGGAATTTTAATCAAATTGGTTTTATTAACGATCTCAGGAATCCCCGCTACGATGTCTTGCTGTGTTGGTTTGATCGTGTCGATGCTCGTCTTGATATCAGCGAGATTTATGTCAACGGAGTGCGGAGTGCCGAAGAATTCTTCTGCGGTTCTTTGATGGTTTCTGCGAAATCTTGCAAAAGCGCCCACGTGAACGTCATACTCAGCCCGCAGCGTGGATAATTTACCATCTACGGTGTCGACGTATTTTTTTGTTGCTGCATCTTCGTCGGATGTTGGATCTCTTAAAACTATTAGTTTATTCCCGTTCATGCTTAGTTCACCCGTCATTGTGTCACCGGTATTTTTCACGCGATTAGCAACGCTTCTTGCAATTTCATCTCTAATTGTTGTATATGATACACTTGAATCTCTGATTTTGCCGCTGTCAGTAAACACGGGAATATTATCCGTAACTGCACCGAGTACTCGTCGAACTACATCATTCCATCTGGTATTGCTCGTTTTTAGTTTACCATATCGATCTTGAAAAATAACGACCTCATCTGGATCAACTCCAGCAAGATTCATGATATCAGCGAGTTCATCTTTAGTCGCATACTTCGACAGATCAACATCGGATTTTATTTTCTTACTAGTAGAAGATCTTCTTCCGTAAATATCAACCATTATATAAGATCCTTCGGATCCAAGATCTATTTAAAACGCTTTACGCGCAACGAAGCGGTTGCTTGTATAATCATGCACGACTTTATGTGGCGGTTTGGATGATTTTGATATAGCGTCGAGTACATTAATTACTTCACGGCCGCATATTGGCGGATCTGTCATTGTTTGTGTGGGTAGCGTTGAATACCAAACTTTACAACCGGAGGTTCCTGCGTGAAGTGGTGCGACATACTTGATAAATTCAGCAGGTGGAGCTAGCCCGTATGAATCAAAATAAACGATTCCACGTGGATCAACCGCGTATGATACCCATTGAGTACCAGGTCCAGAACGTTCGTCGAGATTAATAATACCTGTTTCGAGTTTGTTTGGTTGTTTTGGTAATTGATCTCGCATAAAAACACCTCTAAAGGCTTTTATTTTTAATCGTTTAGCAGCATCAAGTAAATCAAAATTTGATGCTGAAACATCTAACGTGGGAACCTTAGACCTTTTTCCCAGCGAGATCCCTGTAATCTTAGACCGCGTCCCTTTTTTTGTACCCATTTCCTGTTGCTTTCTTTAGAGCCATTCCAGCAGCTGTTCCAACAGCACCTAACGCGGATGCTTTTGCTACGGCTGGAGAGGCAGCAGCTATTAACGCTGGAATATCCGCAAGAAGTGGAAATATACCACCCGCTTTAACCATGTCTTTGATGGCGTCGGAGAAAGACGTAATTGAACTCCAGTTTTTGATTCTAGGGCTTTATTGAAATGTTTAATCTGATTATTTGTCAACGATAATTTGTTTGGACCACCACCCATCTGATCTCGTTTTAGTGATATTTTAGTTCCGCATTTGCTGGTGGTTTTTGATTGAAGATTTTTGACCTGACCGGGAGTCAGAGTAACATTAACATGACTATACGACATTTTTATATAAATAATATTTTTCTGAATAATTAGAGATTTTCCACTGGTGCATCAACGACTCTCATTCGACCACTACCACCTTCAAGTAACATGGCTTTATCGCTGAGTATGACCGCGATTGCTCTATAATTAGCACCACCTGTATTCAATGTTGCTTTAAGATGTACATCAACGACAAATTGTTTTGATAGATCAAGATGTTCCAGTGAAAAATAATAAATCGGATACAAAGTTCTGAAATCATATTGTGATATTTGCAATCCAGTATCAACATTTTGATCACGTCCCATGAATGACATTAAACGATGATATGCACCTCCTATACGATTCTGTTCATAATTTAGTTGTATATTTTCTGTTGGTTCTTGTTGTCCGTTTATCCGTAAAGAAATATCTGTGATACCTAGTTTATCAAATATCATATGAGAGTGAACTTGTGAGCCTAATCGATTAGTTTCCTGAAACGCAACAAAAATATGTCGCGGTGCAGAAACACCCTGTTGTGATGCTATATGCCATGTGAACTGACCGTTAACGTTAGTTTGCATACTATCTGTGCTTGTTGTTAACCATGACAACAAGGATTTACCACCAGTGTCCATGAAAGAAATTAATTTTTGTTCTACTGCGATCGTTGGAGTCATTACCGGCATCCATAGTGAAAGTTTAGACAATATTACTTTACCAGCATCACCAAGAGGCCTCCATAGAGCATCGTTATCATCACCCTTTCTCACAAGAACAACCGTGTGTCTAGCTCCAAAAATAACCTTTCTAAAATTTCTACAAAATCCAAAAATATGCGATAGTGGAATTGCACATGAAAATCTTCTATTGTCTCCTAGTAACATATTTTTACGTGCTGCAAATCCCAAGTTGAAAATTTCGCTAGAACCATGAACCACTGGCCACACATCAGCATCAGCGTTATTAGCAAAATTTCTTGGTCGTCTTATATTATACGGATCGCTTTCAGGGTTATTGGAGTTATCTTTCACAAACATCATTGTAGGACCTGCTGATCTTGTATAATCATCAGAATATCTTGCTAATCCTATTATTGTTGTAGCGACGTCTACATCTTTCTGAATCGATTCAATATTTGTTCCATCGATCATATAAGTGGCGCTATCAAACAACGCCATAATCCCATTGTTGACAAAACCAACTTTTACTGCACCTCCGTAATTAGTATCATCCGTTTTTATAACTGTACCTTCTACCTCAAGAAAAGCCTCAGCGGGTAAAAAGTATCTACTTGTATCATGAACTTGTAGTTCAATTCTTCCACGTTGATCTGGTATTCGTGCCTCATAAGAATAAAACTGATAATCACGTACCGATTCATCTTTAAGGACAGGTGCCTCCATATCAAATGCTTCATCGGATTCACGTTTAAACATTTTATTATAATTATTTTCGTCTAACACGAAAACCGGGGTTGGAAACTCCACTTCCTGATATCATGCTTGAAATATTATTTCCTGATTCACTGAGTCTTTGATCTATCAAATTTGATGTTATATTTCTTTCTGCCTCTTTAGATAATTCCGCTAGTTTTTGATTTGCAGCCTGATTTATTATTTTACTTACGTCTGCGGTCATAATTTCAGTGCTTGCCAGTTTCACTGGTGGTTGTTGTTTTCGTCGCAATAATCGTGCTAGTCTTTCTTTGATTGCCGAGAACGCCTTACCAGCAACATTGACAATTGCTCCAGGAGCTTTTTCACGAACAATATCGATAGCTTTCATCAATATTTGTTTTGCAACGGGTGCTGCTTTTGGAGCTGTCCTTGTGAATAATCCCCGCACAACATCACCAAGTCCATCTCCGTAAGTAGCTCTATACATTGGTAATCGTGAGTTTACCGCTCTAACCTTTACAGGTTTACGGTGATTATTATGTATGATCATCTTTTTTAATTTACCATTTATTTAACAACTAGTCATCAACAAGTTCATCGATAAGTTCTCGGTAAACTCCGATATCCATGATACCACCTTGAAATAATCGCTGACAAATATCAGCTGCTTCATTAATTATTTCTAGTGAATTATTTCCGGCACGTTTTCCTCCTATGAGAACTTCTAACCGTGACACGTCATTGAGGATATTATCAGGACAAATAAAATTATTTCCTTCTGATGTAGTCAGGAACCCACTTCCTACAGCGCTTGGAGGATCATCGTCAGGATCTCTTTCTTTACCCAGTGAACGTAATTTCTCCTGTTGTTTAGTTTCTATATCTCTAAATATTTCTTCTTCTTGTTTCCATTTTTCTTCTGCTTTTCGCTTCATTTCCTTTGCCATCTGCTTCCTTTCCTCTCTAGATGGTTTTAACATCAATTGCTGTTGTTCTATTTGTTGTAAAGGTGGAGGAAGTTTCTGCTGGGCGAGTTGTTCTTGTTTTAGTTGTTTCAGTCTCTCTCTATAAAGTCTTTTTACTTCTTCATTAATAATTTCATATTCTTGACCTCTGGCTTGTTTTTTGCTGTAATATACGCGATATATATATTTAATAAGATTATCATCATTTACTTTTTCATAATGGGGTTTTAAAATACTAGATTTATTAAATAGTATATTTAATATTGCTTCGGGTAATTTTTCTCTTTTAGTATTTCTAATTTCTTCAACAACCCCCTTCCTAAATTTTGCAATCAATTCTAAGTTTGTTTCTACTAATTCGGGTTCAGGTGTATGTTCTTTTTGCACGTCGGCGACTTCACTACGAAGTTTTGCAATACTTTCAAGTATTTCCTTACCAACAGGTGGAGGTTGAGCCGCAGCTATTCCCCTGGCTATGCCAGGTGGAAGATCTCGTAAAATCTTCTTTGTCTGTTTAGTTCTTCTTGCTATTTTTTCAGTTTGTTCTGCTGTTTGTTTTGATACCGGAAGAAGATCTTCTTTGATGACAGCTGTAACCTTTTCAGTAGCTGCAGTGACGGGTTTAAACAGTTTTTTAGTTTCTTCTTCGTATTCAACTTGTGCTTCTTGCTGCGCTTGTAGATTTTTTCTAAATGTATCTCTGACAGGAAGAAATTTTTTAATTACTTCTAATCGTTCTCGTGCTATTCTTGCAGTATGAGATTCTGGATATACCATTATTTTTAATATAACAATTTTTTAATTGATATTAGCAGAAGGGGTGTAAATTTAATTAAACAGATATCATTAATATAATGAACAACTGTGCGTGGTTAATTCAAGGAACAACAAATAAATGCAACAAAAGGTGCCGTGGAGAATATTGTAAAAAATATAATTATATTTTAAAGAAAAATCCTCATGCTGGTTCACGAAGTTGTGTTGGATGTAACAACGGCGTTAGAGGATTATATCAGATTTGTAAAAATTGCGGTGGAGATCGATACAAAAGTTTGATGATATATTACAGAAAAAGAAATAACATAAATCCAAAACCACCATCAGAACTTGAATATTACTTGAAGAACAAAACAAAAGATTCCCATGATTCAGATGAAGATTCCCAGGATTAATAGCAGCAGAGAAGGTTCGTCTACAATTCTGTTTGGGACAAACAATAATCGTAGACGTGGTATTGACCTCTATGAAGGGTCACTATTTTTTTTGGTCTAAACACAAAGGGTGACCATTCCCTTAAGTGGTCTGTTCACCCTCTCTGCTGCTTATATATATATATATATATATATATATATATATATATATATATATATATATATATATATATATATATATATATATGCATATCTGATACAGGTATTAAACAGTAATACGCATCTAAACAAAATAAGGCAAACTGAACATAAAAGTATCAAAATATTTTAGGAAAATGCGTGGGTTGTCATTTTTGCATGTCCATCTCCGTCCTTCATTCTGTCCAAGTATAAAAAGCATCTGCTAGTGATTTTTTATTGAGCTACGACCCACAAAGTTTAATAAATTCTCTTTCCATGTATTTACAAATAACCTTGAACACTATAAACTCTTCTACAAAAAAAGAATTGATCCGCTAATAAATTCATTATTCTTTTTTTCTGGCAGACCAGTGAAAGAGTAAATGAAGGAAACGCGAGATTTAAATCTTCCTATAAAGGCTACTTCGCAGAACTGGTCAAAGACCTGACTGCTGTGTCACTCTGTGACGAGCTTATGGCTCTAGAGGTCATAACAGATGAAGAATACGAGACAGTAAGGAGTCATTCCACGAACAAAGAGCGAAACAGAACTTTACTTCTAATACTGAGCAGAAAACAAGTATCTAAATACAAGTTCACACTTGCTTTGAGAAAGTCTGGAAACGGTCATTTGGTTTCAATGTTTTTCCCAAAATAACTTCCTGTTATTTAAAGAATTGTACGGAAAAAGTCTGTGTTTTTGTAGCATTTAAAATAGTATTTTTCGACAAAATAATGCTTAGCATTTCTTGCTTGATACTGTCAAGTGAGAGCAGCAATTTCTTGATAACGAGTACGCAAAGAAATACTTTTGATGAATGGGCGTGATGATTATTCACTTAACTAAAATTCTGACAAATATTTGAATACCTGTGACTTGATGATCCGTAGTTGTGGATTTAAAACCTTGCATGGACGTATCTGTAGCAAACGTTAATGTGTCTCATCTGAAGCTCATCTTTGGTATAGATATATTGCGACACGCAGGTAAGAGGAATTTGTAGTCATGAGTACGCAACTACTCCGTCGTTTTTGCAAGTCCAGAAGACGCTCGCGAACCCACTTAAAAGATGGAGGCAGGTGTGGATCCCATTGTTTGTTTATTTTTCTTATTTATTCCATTTATTTATATTTTTGTTCTTTGCTTGTGTTTTTGGTGGGTATTTTTTTATTTATTATAAAAAGCAGAAACAGACTCTTATTTGAATATCATAAGAATCAATTGCGGTCAACATTGGTAAACGAAAGCTGTTATACATTGTTCGTTTGATCATTAAGAACGGACGGTGTTTGTGCTCGCAAATATTTGATTGATAATATGAAATTCATAAATTTAAGAAATTGCATATTGTGTGTTTGGTTTTCTTTAAGAAACATGCTTTCTCAATAAATAGCAATGAAACTTCCCAAAACCTGGTGTTTCTTCAAAAACTAAATCATCGGATTGTGGACCATATGCAAGATTTGTTTCGGGGCCCTACACGCCTCTGAATTTGAAGATTTGATTACGAAAGTTACCCAATGGGTAAAGGAACATTGTAAATCGTCTTTGTGAAGAATTTATCCTAGTTCAAATTATGATCAACATATATAATGCATTGATCTTAGTAAGTCATTACAACAAAAACAAAAGTAAAGAGGTAATATTTGGAACTACTTTTGTTAAGCTCCTTAAAGATATTAACGCACATTCGTGTCAGCCGGCGTAGGGATAATATCTAAAATTGGTTACTAAATCGCAGCGATCATGCGGAGTGAAATAACAATATACAACACAATATAGGTTTTTAAAATGTTGGAAATGCCTACTGGTTGCAACACTAAAGAAACAAGGACTAATTAAAGAAGTTTTGTCTTGTGAAATTAGTTTAATTTTACTTTTGAATTCGGAGACTTGGATTATTTTTCAAACTTTACAGTGATACATTTGAAAGTAACGTGCAGTTCGTAATAAAGTGCACAAATAACTGTTCTTTTTCCTTAGTTGATTTCATTATCTGGATTTAGTGTTCACACGCGTGCATGTGCAGTGTGCCCAGTGTTTTTGTTAGTAAAACGATATAGGGTTGTAGTCAGTTACGGTCATGTACTATCTAGGATGAATTGTGTTTTGATATTTTAAATAACTATCTTTATGAATTAATCAGTGCAAACATTGATGGGTTTGACTCCAGTGGTTTCTGATTGTTATGCTAATTATGAAGCTACAGTTTGTTAGTGATTGCTTAAGATGGATACAAGTGCTATGTCCTTGAAAAAGAAACAATTTTCCAAGGACTGCGTGTCAACTTGATTTGTACACGTCTGTCATGAATTTATTGTATTTAATTGACGTCTTCCAATCTAAAATCCATGAATATTAAAATCTATGATATGACTATTTGGGTAGGACGGTTTAGATTCTAATTCTCGAGTATCAACGAAGGTTGCTAGCAACATACCCCACCCTTCTCCAAACTGTTGGCCAAAAGTATTGTCTCCATCGTTATCTCGCCCATGTTGGATACCATGTTAGGGGTTGCCTTGACCTGATAATCGCAATAATGGCGTTCTTGTATATAATGAAATGTAGTAGTACTGGACTTATTTATTTGATATAGTTTAGTATTATATTATGTGATCAGTACTGTGTAATTCCAACTGTTAAATATAGTTTCGTTTGCTTGTAAGATATGATACACCTTAACGCATGTTTATATGTTAGCTTTATATGTATCTTTACCAACAATGTGCTTTTTTAGTGTTGTATTAATGTATTAGTTAAGTATTGTTCTGTTGTTATGAAGGATAGAACCTAAACACAGTAAGAAAGCCAAAAGAAATCAACCTAATAGTAAACACCTTAGAGTACAGAGTCTTAGACCTAGAATTGATTGGTTCAGGTAAATGTGAAGGAGTCTGCTGTGCTGAAATTCACTGACACATGGCTTAAACAGCATATTGTAAATGATGAATTCGCTCCTTCGAAATACTCCAACCAGTTTAGCAGGGACAGGACTACACTTTAGGGTGTTATGTCTATTTATGTAAAACAACATATACCATTTGAAGGTCCGACTTTAACCTTTCTAACCTTGAATGTATCTTAACAGAAATAAACATTACAGGAAAAAAGTGTTTGTTGCGGGAAAATGCTTGTTGTTATGTCAGTTTGACCCACATTATGGTCATTGTATTGTGTCTTAGGTTTTTATATAAGGTTGAGATAAACAAAATTATTTCGTTCCATCTTTAAGTTCAGTATGTGGAATTATTTACTGGTGTGTTCAGATATAATTTGAGAGGAATCATTTATTTAAAAGATATTCACTGCAATTACAACATGCACATTGACATTTTATACAGAAACACTACTTTGGTATTATTATGAAATCATGCAAAGACATTCCGGATTATATCATTGTGATACATCAATACAGTTGTTTCATCAACACAGTTGTTACATCAACCTTTTCAAGACTATTGGTACTTCAGCACATTTAATATTGGAATTAATTTGGAACAATCTACAAATTTAGACCATCAAATACTATTTAGACATTTAAGTTTATGGGTATAACTGATACTTGTAACTGAAATTTTAAAAGATGTTGAAGAAGATAATGTGGAAATAATAAAGTAGTACGACACAATTTCTTGGAAAATCAACAACAAAAAGAACGCAAACAAATAAAAAACAAATTAAAGTTAAACTGCCGGATGTAGTAAATACCTAATTCGAGAGGGAGATAACTAGGTTACCGAAAGCGTCCATAGCCCAATCCATTGATCCTATTTGAATTTGATGGGAGATTTTAATTAAATTTTTCTCCTTCCTAAAAGCAAACATGGCCTGTTGTGTTAGTCATGTAGCTTTTTTAGTTAATATCCAATCCAATGAATTTCTCAGAGCAGTCTGAAACCCTGATTGATCTTATTATGGTGCTTACCTTGATCGTGATCACTCTGCTGACGTTTTGAATCCATTTACATTGTACGACTTCGGTATTCCTGTCTTATATATGGTAATTTTAAATTTATGTTTGCTATATTTGAATGCGATGAAAGGGAACTCTGGTTATACAAACAAGGTTATTATGCTCTTTTGAATTCAATACTCTTGTCTTTCTCTTGTTTTTTAAATATACCACCAAGTCGGCCAATTCTGCGCGTCGGGTAATTCTGCGCAACAATACGTCATTTCTGTAAACACTAGATCACGTATTATCTTTGGTCAAAAATCAATTTTGTGCCAAGAAATAACGATCGTACTTTAATTAAGAAAAGTGATATTTATAAAGTGTACAAAAATATCCCCCATTTCGACTCGAAATGGGTATGAAAATGTAATTTCTAAATGTCAACATGAAGACCCACTCCATGACCTTCTTGAACCTGTAACCCAGAAAATCCTATTTACTATGTATCTGTTAGAATCATACAAATAAATACATTATATAAAAGATGGAAATGTATACCTTAAAAAAATTCTGCATCTTAATCCAAGTTTCTAATTTCGTAAGAAGTTGTCCCACACGTACAAAATCGTCTGCTACCCAACATGTCAGCTTGTTGCTAGAACGGGATTCTCACGAAATATCACGGCTTATAGTCTGTTTCTAAATTCTTTATTAATTTTTCCCCATAAACAAGACGTTGTAAACACATTACACCCTAATCATTGTTGTTTCTCTTCCACATAATAGCTTTTTTTTAAAAAAAAAACTGTTGAAATTTACTAATTTTTCTACAACCTCGGTTCAATTGGCTTAATATCGCTTGCTGTTTATTGGAAGTGTTACGTTTGTAAAAATAGCTATAAACCTGACCTACTTACTCGACTGAACTGCTGACAGAAACAGTCCAAAGTAATGTATTTTCATTCCCATAGCCCGATGGATAAACATTACATCTTTTCAAAGCTGTGCGCAGAATTGGCCGACATTTCACGATTCATGAAAACACTGGGGTGGTATCCCGTGTGTCCAAAATTGATATTATTTTCAATAGAATATTCTGGTGACAATTGCCTTTTTTCAAATGGTAAGCACTGCAGTATTTTATTTTCGTCAATCTGTCGAATTCAGTTTGCGTTTTGCTTCAATATTTGAGACGGAAACCTTAGGAGCAGCAGTCACTTTTTAAAGGGTCTAAAATTGAAATAAACCCTTGTAAAAAAAAGATGAATAAATGGCGTAAAGAACGTTAAAATCAAAATATTCTAATCACCAGTGGAGGCTGCCCTAATTGTGTTAGAAGATTTTATTATTTTGGTTTTATTCCCGAACTGAAAATATAAAATATGCAAATGTATCACGAAAATGGACTAACTCGGTGGTCACACCTTCTCTGTATTTAGTGTTTTAAATAATTAAATCATTAAAAATGAAATAATGCCACCACCTGAAGAATCCTACACAGCTAGATTAGCTCGAGAGCGACTAGATGCAATAAGGAAATTTCTTCCCGTTCGTGATTCTGTCAAGCGAAAATCACAGCAACTACAAGAAGCTCAAGTAGAATTTGCAGAAGGTGCAGAACAAGTATTCAAACCTGTCACAAAAGTTACAAAAGAAAACGTTGTAGAAGCTACTGAAGGTCTTCTTCCAACATTAAAAAAAACTGCGTAACAAACTGAAAAGATATCTTGAAGAACTAAACAAACGAGAAGAATTTTACGAGATATTCTTGCTGAAATAGCTACCGCACGGTCTTCTCGTAAAGATATTGACGAGGAAGAAGACGTGGAGATAGAAAAAGAAACAAAAGAGACAAAAAAAATGATATTAAGGAAAAATTCACTGAGGAAGGTATGCAAGTGATAAAAATTTTTTATAATTTATTTGAATTAAGTAGTTTGCTGCTGGATCTTTTTCTCAAAGAGATAAATTTTTAAAACCTGATTATGTGAAGGGTTTATACAGTGAAAATTGGTACAATTGGGTTTTTCGTATAAACCAAAATAAAAATCGAATAACTGGCAAGATATATTGTATCGACGTTATAAGAACGGAATAAACAGTTATCTCGTGATGGAAAAAAAGAAATCACCAAAATTAAGGATGAAGCTAAAATCTCTTTTACCGCAATCCCTGAACAGGAGCCTTCATATCAGCTACCTCCACCGCAGCAACTAATAGAACAAAAAACTTTGAAGATATATATTTCCTGAATTTGTCCGAGATATTAGAAGTAATCCGAACAGCGCAATAGATATTGCTGCACGTGGATATGAAGAAAGAGAAAAATATGTAAAACTTAATTTTTATTAAAAATCGAAAACCTGAACTTTGGGTTAAAGAAATATATATTATTGCTGAAAATAAAGATTCTATCATAAAGGATGATCCAGTTTTTAATGAATTTCAACAAAAAGTACAAGCTAGAAGAGATGCTTTTGGATTAACAGATCCACCTACAACGGAATTTAACGATGTACCTGATACCGGTGCTACTGGAATTGGTTTTTCTTCAACACAGTCAACATGGAGTGGCCTTGGTGTTTGGCCTAACAATGTTCTTGCCGACGTAGATAGGTTAAAAATTCTGATTGGAGGAAAACGTGCTGAAAATAATTCTCCAGAAATCATTAATGACATATCTGATATTTGCCGAAGAATCAAAGAAAGATTAGCTCGATTAATACAAAGAAAATCTCAACCAGTAAAACTAGCCAGCACCGAAGTTATGCCTGCAAATATTAGTAAAAAAATAAATCAAGCTGCAAATCAAAAACTAGCAGAGTTGGCTAGTGTACCTATATGAGAAACAATATAACTGCAAGTCTGATAGCAGGAAGTGGTCTTCGTGTTAGACGATAACAATTACAATAAAATCTTAAAACGTATATCTGATCCAGCATTTGACATAGACGCACCAGTTCTCAAGGATGAATCTGTGCGTGATTATCAGTATTATTCTTATGATGCACGTGTACCTAACTCACGTGGAAGAATCGAATTACAGGTTCAGGATACAAGTAGATATTTCTTGTCCGCTGAGGCATTTATCGAGGTCGAAGGTAGACTTATGAGAGCAGACGATACAGCATACAGAATTGGTGATCGAGTTGGTTTTGCTAATAACGGTGTTATGGCGCTATTTAACAGCGCTATATACTTATAATTGACGGAAAAAATATTGAATTGTTGCTTGAAAACGTCGACGTTGCCACGACGACACTTGGCCTTGCAAGATACAGCGATGATTGCTCAAGATCAGCTGGTCCGTCAATGATGTTTTCAAAAGACGTAACCGATCATCCAGAAAGCAGAAACGTATTGTAGATAATTTTCCAGTATTTACTGAAAGCGGTAAAATCAAGGACTCAAATATATCAATCGCAACTATTAGAAATGAAATTGTTAGAAGTGTTGCTAATCGTTTACGATCTAACGGTGATACAATGACAGGTGAACTCAGCATGAATGGAAATAAAAAAGTTATTTTAAGAGATTCAACATCTGATGAAGATGCCGCAACACAAAAATATGTAGACAATAACTATAATAGTGTACATATTAAATTAACCACACAACGAGCTGAGTATGACGTTCACGTAAATATGTTTTCAAATCTGCGTACAAATTTTAGAAAAATTAATGAAATCGCAGAGGAATTCTTAGAAATATGTGGACTGCTGACGCAAAATTCGTTGATATTAACACAAGACTCGGCGATATTAAAACAGCTATGTCAGACATTGAAACGATTAATAAACGATTAGGTGTTATCGGAGATCCTAATTCATTTTCAGACTTAATCACGATAAAGCAGAGTAATATCGATGATATTAGAAAAAGACTAGAAGATGTTATAAGTGAAATTCTTGATATCATTAAAAAAATTAATCTGATTAAAATTCACCACAAGCAAAATATCAACATGGTATATACAATAGCGTCTGACCAAGCATTATGGTCACCACTCAATAAAACCATTAAACATCGCGCTGAGGTTACCGGTATATAGAGGCTCTCAGTACTTGGTGTTGTAGCATTTATAATATCTACTGCAATTTCACGGCGTTATCCACTGACTCCGTTAGGTGGATCTATGTTAGTGATGTTAGATCAAAACGACGAGGAAACATTTACTGTGGAACCGGAAGAAAAAAAATTCGGCTTGATTTATTATTGGTGCCTTGAATTAGTAGTTAAATTCCCACCTTATTAAATAATGAACCTTCAACGTGATGTTGCAGCACAACGTTCTATATATAATCAAGTATGTATGTGGCAAACAAAATTAAAAAATATCATTGACACATATACAATAAAAGTAGAAAAAATACAATAAAACTAAACAAATCACTCAATGATCTTATCAATGAAAACTTTCTTAAAATACTTGACTCATGGATTGGAACATAGCTTGTTGAATTTGCTTAATGAATTTATACTTTGATGGTAGTGTATATCTATCTTCGAATTTACGTTCTTGTAATGATTCAAATTCAGAAATAAATTTTTCAGGATTTAATTCATCAGATATTTTTATGCCGTCTTTTTTTGATTTTTTAATTGCAGAAAAAATAGCATCACTATTTTCATAATTCATTATATAAATATATATATTTAAAATAAAATATATATTTAAAATCAAAGATTTTTAAAATAAGCCAACATCGAACTTTCTTGTTTTGGACGGCACAACATACAATTTTATTTAATTGTATCACAGCACAATATTAACGTAATTAACTTATCCTAAGGAATGACAACTCCCATGTGAACCCTAAATTGCCAAACGATATTTTAGCAGGTTCATAAGATACATATATAATCTTAATTCTATGGACAGCACAACATACAATTTTATCTAACTTAGTTCTATCCACAGCACAACACTAACTTAATTCTATAGACTGCAGAATGTACAATTTTATCTAACTTAATTATATGGACTGCACAACACATTTACAGCGCCTTCTCTATGTTCAACACATGCACACCTTCCCCTAATCAACCCGGGAGAGAGCAAAAGTGGACCCACCACGTGGTGAGTGTGGGAGGAAGTGATTGTCTGTTTACGTTCGAGCAATTAATGGGAGGACCCCGATGATAAAACGGGTCCTATGCTATATAAGCTAACTAATACTTATAAATCCAAAAGTCGTTCATGTAATTTGCGTGGCTTATTTGCTGTTTGTTTTTCAAAATTATTTTCGCTGACAAAACCTAGATGAAGCAAAAAACATGACAGATTCAGAAAAATAAGGATAATGTTTCTTTTTTAAAAAAACCAAAGAAACATTGTTCATCAATAAATAAACATTATTGCTTGATTACAGGCTCTACTTCTACAAGAAACCAGCGATGTAAAGCAAGCAGGACCGTTCCCGAACTCTCCTTCCCACTAATGACAGCCAACCATTCAACTGTAGGGACCTTTATGGACCCACAGATTGAGGCCACACTATCAGGGTTCCTTGAATCCATAAAAGCCTGGGGGAGGTGGCACCATCCCCTTCCCCAGGAACAACTAGCAGGCTGCGGTGCAGTCAAAAAAAAGTGGCACATGCACAATTGTGTAGCCGAACTAGTTACAGAACACTTACCAAACGCGATACTTGGAAATAAACTAACAGATCTACGAAGCAAAACAATAAATAAGTGGGCAGAAACAGTCAAGGATAAAGAAGCTGCAATAAACGATGTTGCTAAGTTAGAAAAAACACTAAAATTCCCAATAACAGTAAAAACAATAACGGGGAAGTATTATAAGAATCGAAATATAAATCGAAAGGAGCTCCGATAAATATGCTTGAACTTCTGCGGTGACAATCTTTCCAAGAGACGGAAACCGTTAAGTTCTATAACGGTGATGTGTTTGATTTTATTAACAAAATAGGTAAGAACTATCCTGTATCAGTATGGTTATTTCAAAGTTCAGATGATGTAAACTATTAGCAGTTTGTACGACCTAATGGAGTTATTTATCGTACATAATCTCTCCACGAAGAAATGAAAAATATTGCGTTAAGATACACTGACCCTGACGATGCCAGGACTGAACAATTACTGTTCTATCTGTTGCTGCTCATTTTGCTACACAGAAAAATGCGTAGAAGCCTACCGGATTTGATTTTCTAGAAGATATAACATCAAGTTGTGTCGAATATGGACACGATGGAGTATGGAATACTAAATACGATTATAAAAATATGACATCACTCGATATGGTTGCATGTTATCTCGGAAATTTCTTGGGATGGGGGAATGTTCTGAATATTTTAAACGATTGGGGCATCCAATCCAAGAAATAACCAGTTATCAATAAACGGACCATTACCAGATTTTGACTTGACTGGATTTGCTTGTATCGAGTCATTTAAGTTTGCCGAAGATCTCCATATGATTTTTTATGTCTGGTTTCGCAAACACTTTTCAAAGAAAATGTGGGCACCACTAGTATTATTACGATATATGCTCGATTCAAAAATATTATTATCGTTGGTTGTAAGTGAAGTAATTGTATCATATAGTTCGCAGAAACAAATTTGGTTCCTACAACAAAAAAAATATTCTGATGATGAAAATCCTGATATGACCGATTTTGAGAATAAAATCGCAAAAGATCTTGGCAGAGAAATAATTGGTAAATTTACCCAAGGAGGATCATATGATCATAAACGACATTGTACAATATTAATTATAGATGACGCTGAACTAGATGTTATAAGTGCTGATAAAAGGAAGAAAAATACGTTTATAAGTCGAATTGATTTTAACTTATCGGACGGAGCTAAATGAGGTACAATTGTTAGTTATATTGATGGTGAGTCAACGCAGTTTACTCATTTAAGATCTTCAATGCTCGCGTACGTTTCGATAAATTTATTATCGATGGTAAACAGATTTTCTAAATTTGCCTTTAGAGTCGCCACAGATTCATTTTATTTCAGCAAGATTACAGGATTGTTAGAACAGCTACATATATGCGCTGATGCATCACGGGTCGAATGGAAATAAAACAAGAAAAGCTACTTAGTTATTCTAAATCTGCCGATGTTTCGATTAAAGATATTTATTACAAAAATAATAAAATATCAAAATTGTCATCAGCACCATCTGTATATGATCCTGTGGCTAGACATAAAACTGTTTACCAGAACGGAACTGGAGGATCAGGAAAGACAGCACATCTACATGGAACACAATATAGATCCATATTATTTATTATATTTGTACAATATGGATGTCATTGATTTCTCAGCGACACGAAACCTGGAGCCAGTCAAACATCATCCAGCGATACCAAATTCTATTAAAGCAATTGTCATAGGTCCATCTGGAAGTGGTAAGACACAATTATTACCTAATTTGATAATGAGATGGCTCAAGTGGGATAAGTTATATTTAGTAGCTCTATTTGTAGATGATCAGAGATGCTATGATGTACTTAAATATTTCAATGAAAATGCAAAATCGTTGGACGAAGATGGCGATGACATTATTAATTTTATAACTGATATTGATGAAGCACCATCCGTAGACGACCTCGATGGATTTATTAATAATCTCGCAGTATACGGTAATGTAATGCTGGATAAACAATCGAATCCAGCTCGGATATTTTCCCGAGGCAGACACAAAAATACTGATGTGATTTATGTTACTCAGCGAAATACACAAATACCTAAAGTGATCAGAGATAACTGTAATATATTAGTTGTGTTTAATGGAGTCGATACACTTACTCTGCGAAATATTCATCAGACCTGGTGTAGTGGCGGCATCGACATAATTAAGTTTAAAAACTTCTTTTCAAAAGTGCAATCTACCCCACACGGATTTATCACGATAAATTTACATATTCCTCGATCACAATATCGTATAAGTCTTGAAAAAAATATTTGGTTGAGCGATTGATTTAATTACTCACACATTTACAGCAGTAGGGAGGGTGTGACCGCCGAGTTAGTCCAATTTTTGATATATTTGCGTATTTTGTATTTTCAGTTCAGGAAAAAAAATATATGATAAAATCTTCTAACACAATTAGCGCAGCCTCCACGGGTGATTAGAATATTTTAATTTTAACGTTATTTACGCCATTTAATCGTCTTTATTTTTACACGAGTTTATTTCAATTTTAGACCCTTCAAAAAAGTGGTCTGTTTACCCTCCCTGCTGCTTTAGGTGCGCAGAAATGCCCGACAGCATACGGGATGCAGTAACGAAACGTGTATCGTCCAAAAGTGTTACTATGTGAAATAAAGATTCACCATCGATGCACAACGAAATCAAAAACTATTCGTACAGAGAAAACGATTGTATGATCAAGAAAAGCATACAAAAAAGAAACACATGCACTGGTTTTTACCGCGATTAGGAAATCATTTAATCATTATAACTTGTCATCGTCTGTTGTCATTCGTTTGCAAATACCATTATGTGTTATTTTTGTTTTATAAAAAGAACATTGTTTGAAATATTCGTTGAGTTGGGGAACGCCTATGGGCAGCCGTCGCCGCCAAAATTACATTAATTAGATGATCTAGTATGAAATCAAATGATTTAACCTAGCAAATGAAATGATCAATCCAGATTCCAAGTGATGTGTTGTCACATGAAATGATTTAACGAACAAAACCGAATGATGCATTTAGATTTCAAATGACGTGGTATTAAATGAAATGATGTAGAGTGAAATGAAATTATTTAACCCATCAAACGGAATGATGAATTCAGATTCCAAATAATGTTGTGTGATATGAAATGATGTAGCATGAAATGAAATGATTGAACCCCAAAAATGAAACAATGAATTCAGATTTCAAATGATATGGTGCTAAATGAAATGATCTGGCATTAAATAGAATGATTTAAAGAACAAAACGGAATGATGATATATGCTTCCAAATGACGTGCTATTAAATAAAATGATTTAGTCTAAAATGAAATGATTTAACTCAACAAATGAAATCATGAATTTAAATTCCAAATGATCTGGTATTAAATAAAATGATTTAAAGAACAAAACGGATTGATGAAATCTGCTTCCAAATGACATATTATTAAATGAAATTACTAAGTATGAAATGAAATGATTTAACTCAACAAATGAAATGATGAATTCAGATTCCAATTGATGTGGTATTAAATTAAATGATTTAAAGAACAAAACGTATTGATGAAATCTGCTTCCAAATGACGTAGTATTAAATGAAATTATGTAGTCTAGAATTAAATGATTTAACCCAAAAAATGAAATGATGTATTCAGATTCCAAATGATCTGGCATTAGTTGAAATGGTCTGAAGAACAGATTGGAATGATCAGCTCATATTCCAAATGATGTGGTATTAAATGAAATGTATGGAATGTAAACGGTCTGATCAAAGTGTAAATCAGCTAGCGTAAATCCAAACAAACACAGGGGGGCGCTGTTAGGCAGATTTACAATCGACAGGCGTATTTACAGAATTCGGCTGAGATTTTTGCAGACGACATTTAACAGTTAAGGTTAGTGTTTCTTCTCATTTGATATAAACAAGAACAATGTTTTCCAATCAGGATAAAGTGACTATCCACATTAATGAATGTCTGTGTATTTTATTTTAAAATCTGCCTTGTACTGCACCAGTTTTCAATGCTTTATCTCAGCTAGATCTATCAGCTAAGGAGATTAAATCTTCATCGTATTTGATCAATAGTAATTACCAGGTTTAATGACTTAATGTAGCATACGCACTAAACCAACAATTTGTTGTCCGCAACTTTTTGTATGTCTTATGTTACCGGCCATAAGTACATAGACGTTATTCGTCCAAGTTCTGTATGTAAGAAATCTTCTTTTTCCTCCATTTAATCTAGTTTGCATTGACATATTACTGGTTTTCCTCTTTTAGTTTTCCGCTGGGAGATCGAATATAATTTTATTAGAAATCAGGATTCGCGACTCTTAGTGCATTTGAAACCCCACACTCCTTTCCAAATGTATTGAAGGGGTGGGGGGTGGGGCTTAGTCATACATTTTGAAAGACTAATACGTGAACAATAGACAGTTGCCTTCTAGGAGTGTTTATGGCGAAGAAGAAGCACAGATCATGCTTGAATAAACCCGAAATTTAGCTAATGATGTATGAAAATAACAACGAAAGGCGATGGATTCTATCAAATTTTTAAAAATAACATAAAACAGCATCACCGATTTGTAAGTGATACCCTTAGGGTAATACATCAACGTTAATAAATCGTCATATGTGTGTTCTAGTATAGATCAAAACTTTCGTTGCTTTCTCCCCGAAAAGGGATTGAAATTTTCCATCAGGCGGACGTGATGGAAAAAATGTTTGTTAAAGTGGATATTGTCATCAGTCTGTCGTCATGTCCATATTGAGATCGTCTAGGGGAAGAGATGTCATTTTTGTTTATTTATTGTCATTAGTTCTCAAATGGACGGTTGCAGAATTCTTTCATTAAATCTCATTGGCGTGCCACTTCTGAGCGGCTTGTTCACTGTAGAGTCTTGCTTCCGTTTACTATTATGTCACAAATTGTTTTATTTCTTTATTTCTATATTTTACCATTTTTTTCTATTGTATTACAGTTGCAAGACTCTCACTTTCGGGGAGTCCTGCTCCTGATTTTCCATTTTTCAAATATTTTGTTCGGTATGTAGTTATATATGAGCCAAAGTGACCACGATGACATTGTTATTAATTACATGAACTCATGTGGGTTCTATTTAGATAGCAAGCTTCGGTTGCTTTTGCCCTGGGATGGGATTGAAATTTTTCCGTCACGCGGACGTGATGGAAAATATGCAGATCAAAAGAGTCTCTGGTGTAATTTTACTAGGCACCTAAGATGGCTTTTCGGAGACAATATGATTTTTTGGTTTGTTTCTTTGTAGGCATGATAAGGAAAAAAATTTGGCTAAGTTTCATTAGCTCTTGTTTTGCCCTGTGTTTAATAATTATTTTGTATTTTTTTGGCTCTATTTCCTGGTCATTTACTGCTAATTCTCCCCTGTGGTATTTACTATGAATCACTCGTATGTGTCCTTATGTTAGTTCCTTCTGTGTTCACCGTTTCTCATTACGTTGCAGGTTTATGTGGGCACGCTTTTCGGTCTTGTTTGGTAATTTAATCACCGCCTGCTGTCTTCTGTCATCAGCTGGCGGGATTTCGGTCCAGTTTCTCCCGCACTTTGTTTTAGAGGAACGGTAAATCTCTCTGTCTGAAATTAATTTCTAATAGTCTGGTTTAACGAGTCTATTTCGGCTACATTTGTTTCAAATGCCGAAGTCGGGTCTTTGTCTGTTGGTTGGGGGTGGGGGTGCGAGGTATGTCGGTGTCCTTATAGCAAGCTCATTATAAGTGGCTTTTCCGGAGGTTAGTTTCTCAAAGTTAGTTTGTTTTTATGATGGAGTTTTTGCTAGCCGCTTATAGGCTTTCCAGAGTATATAATTCAGTAATCCAAAGCTGTTATCTTCTATTTTATATAGCATTATAAGTGAAGTCTATCACTTCTCTGTACAAAAGTTTGTCTGTTATTTTATGGGTATAAGGAAGATTTTTTGGGCTCAAAATTGCCCAATTTGCTTATACTTTTAGTTTTTATATTTGTCTTTGTTTATTTAAGGATCTGTAGTATAAAATTATGTTTTTTGCTATGTGGTCCCTTGCACATGGGACAAGGAGGGATGTTTGAGATAAGGTGTCTCTTGTGGGCATTTTCACCTGTCCACCCTACATCATGTAGATATTGGTAAATGTTCGTTTGTTTGCTTATCTCTTTTATTTTTTTCCAATGATTTTCATACTATGTTCAAGTCAATCTCTAAATTTAGTGTTTCCACCTTGTTTGGCTTTACTTTTGTATTGTGTTTTATCATATTTTCCAATTCATTCTTATTAAACATGGTCCAATATTCTTTGCTTGTTTTGTAATTTTGCATTGTTTGTGTTATTCTTTTCGCTATTTTGGGGCGCACTTGCAATTTTGTCATGCTATTATTCCTATAAATTTCAGGCTTACTGGATAGAAGAAAGCCAAACCAGTAAAGGTATATGCCCTGCCAGTGATATTCTGGATTTTCCTGACATTTATTCAATCTGGAAATATAATTTACTACTTATTTAACTCAAGTCCATGAGATTGAGTCCTCCTTTTTTCCTATCTTTTTATAATGTGTATTTTGGTAATTTGTGGATCCCATTCTGTATAAATTTTATTATTAACGATTCAAATGTATTTAGATATATAAATTCAAAGTCCGATACGTCAAATTCGTACCAAATCGAGTTGTATAAATACAATTTCGCAATTTGTATTTTTCCAAATAAATTTATTTGCCTATAATTCCATATTATAGCATGTTTCTCTAATTTTTTCCTAATTTGTAGAAAATTTAGCATTTTACTGACTTTCTCTAGATTTATTCCTAGTCCTTTAACTTGATTTCTTATGAGTTCTGTAGGGAGCGCTTGATAATTCTCCTTTCATTTGCCTATAAGTAGTATTTCGGTTTTAATTCGGTTTATCTTTGAACCCGAGGCTAATCCAAAAAGGTTGTACTGCTGCATTAAATACTTATACCATTGCTTTGAAGTTATAAAGCTGGAGCAATCGTCCTCATGTTGGAAGGTTTTACACTCCTCCCTCATGTTAGTTACTCTTACTCCTCGGATTCTTTTATGATTTTGGATTGCATTATGTAGTGCCTCTATCCCTGTTTCGTACATTAACATAGATAGTGGAAAACCCCTGTCTTACAGAACCGTTTACTGAGAACGGATTGGTTTTTGCACCATTGGTGTGTACCAATGATTTTATATTCTTATAAAGTGTTTTGATCCAGTTTTGGAATACATTTCCAAATCCAAATTTATACAATATCTGCAAAATATAACTCATTTCTACCCTATCAAACACCTCCTCCTGATCAATGATGATTAAAGCGCCATCAATATTAGATGTTTCCGTATAATTTGGTATTGTCTTTATTGAAAGTATATTATTCTGTATATTTCTGCCTTCTTCACCATACGTTTGGTTTGGATCTTTTATGTACCCTTATTATTGGTTTAACTCTATTTGCTAAATATTTACTGAGTATTTTGCAATCAATATTAAGTAACGAGACTGGTCTCCAATATTTTAGGTCTGAAGTCTAGCCTTTGTTTGTGAAGATGAGTGTAATAACTCCTGTTTTCATACTTTCTATCATTTCTTGATTTTTTTAATAAATGGTATTGTTGAGAATTTTCGTTATTGGAATTAAACATTTTTTGAACTTTTGATAAAACTCCGGCGTTATCCAATCTAACCCCGGACCTTTATTCCTAGTTAATTGGTAAATCGCTTTATCTATTTCTAATTCTGTTATGCTTTTTCTTCTTCTTCTTCTTCTTCTAATAATAATAATAAAATAATAATAATGTTATTATTATTATTATTATTATTAGTCGTGGTAGCTCCTAACTTTACTATATGTATTTTGCTGTACTATATGTACACATTATTTTGCTCTACTGTATGTACATCTTATTGTACTGTACTATATGCACAACTTGTTGTGCTGTACTATATGTACACTTTGTTGTGCTGTACTATATGTACATCTTGTTGTGCTGTACTCTATGTACACCTTATTGTGCTGTAGTATATGTACACCTTGTTGTACTGTACTATATGTACATCTTGTTGTGCTGTACTATATATACACCTTATTGTGCTGTACTGTGTGTACACTTTATTGTGCTGTACTGTGTGTACACCTTATTGTGCTGTACTGTATGTACACCTTATTGTGCTGTACTGTATGTACACCTTATTGTGCTGTACTATATGTACACCTTATTGTGCTGTACTGTATCTACACCTTATTGTGCATTACTGTATGTACACCTTATTGTGCTGTACTATATCTACACCTTATTGTGCTGTATTGTATCTACGCCTCATTGTGCTGTACTATATCTACACCTTATTGTGCTGCACTGTATCTACACCTTATTGTGCTGTACTGTATCTACACCTTATTGTGCTGTAACGTATCTACACCTTATTGTGCTGTACTGTATCTACACCTTATTGTGCTGTACTGTGTGTACACCTTATTGTGCTGTACTATATCTACACCTTATTGTGCTGTACTATATGTACATCTTATTATGCTGCACTGTATCTACACGTTATTGTGTTGCACTGTATCTACACCTTATTGTGCTGTACTGTATCTACACCTTATTGTGCTGTAACGTATCTACACCTTATTGTGCTGTACTGTATCTACACCTTATTGTGCTGTACTGTATCTACACCTTATTGTGCTGTACTGTGTGTACACCTTATTGTGCTGTACTATATCTACACCTTATTGTGCTGTACTATGCTGTACTATATCTACACCTTATTGTACTGTACTATATCTACATCTTATTATGTTGCACTGTATCTACACGTTATTGTGTTGTACTGTATCTAAACCTTATTGTGCTGTACTGTATCTAAACCTTATTGTGCTGTACTGTATATACACCTTATTGTGCTGTACTATATGTACACCTTATTGTGCTGCACCATATATAGGAATACTAATTATATTCGAGTTTGTATTAACATACTTACGAAAGCAAAACATATTTAATTTTACTTTGAATAGCCCAGCAGGTAAGTGTGGACATCTGCGCTTCGCAAGCACAAAATGTTATTTGAAATTTTTTACTGAAACTTCATCTGATGTTGTGGGTGAGGGCAACGTTCCCTCTGAGATAATGCTGTTTGGGTAGATTAAGTGTGTTGAGGCAATTTGGATAGTAATTCTTTTCCAATTTTAGCTTTGTACTATATTATGTTTCTTTCTTCTTTTTTCTAGCTGGTCAAATTGAGAGTGTAAGGTAAATTGTGATAGTAGTTCCTTTCCAAGTCATAGCTAGGTGGTTTTTGATGGCTGTTGGATTGCTGTTAATTACTTGGGGGGGGGGGGGAGGGGGACCAGACAGATGCCCCCCCCCCCCCAGTTCCAAAAAACTGAAAAGGTATTTTATGTTTTTTGTGTTTCCCCCTCAGATATGTAGTATGTTTTATTTTAAAATAGAATTTTATATAAAAAATTTAGTCTTAGAATTTTTGATGGGGTATTTATGTTTCCTTAATGTTATCTAAATGGTTGTTCGTCCAAGCCTGGGTTTTTTCACCTTGTTCGAAGTTCCTTCTCTTGTATTTTTTTGTGACCTTTGCTCGAGGTCGCCTAGGTCTCAGTATCTGCTATATGTAGTGATGCTGTATTGTGTGTATGCTATTTTATATATATGTTTGAGACCGCAATTTTAGATTCAGTGTATTTCTTTTCTACTAATTTGGCTTTAGGATCCGATGTATTCTATTATGTTATATTCGATTAGATAGTTTTGGTTTTTGAATTTTGACGATGGAACGGTGTACTATATTTTTTTCCCATTTTTTCCCCCTTGTTTTTTGTTGGGAATTTTTTTTTCTATTGCTTTAATCTAATTTAATGTGTCGTTTCTCGCGGTAGCTCTAGTAGTATCAATCAATAGGTAGGTTACGCTCGATGCAAGGTCCACACTTCTTTATTTTCATTGTGTTTCTCCTGAGTCGAGTTAGGCCTCCTTTTATTAATATATCTAAATATTTTATTAGAAAGAATCCAAAATTGTTTATTTTCCACATGTGGGTTGGTCAAACCATACAGTACGGGAGCTGTATGGTTTTAAGATAGATAAAGAGTAAGTAAAATTTTAAACTATGAATTAGCCCCTGTTTGTATTTTATGTCTGAGTTTGGTCTGTTTATGTTCTACATGGAGAATTTTTTCAAAACTCTTTCATGGGCCTGTCCACTTCGAGTAGTGCCATGTGACTTAGCCCCATGAAATCATAGTCTTTACTTTCCCCATGTAGGTTCCCTGTATCTTTGTATATTGTGTCATTAAGTTTTCTAAGTTAGGTAAGAATTACATATATATATATATATATATATATATATATATATATATATATATATAGATATAGATAGATAGAAATAAAAAAAGAATAAAGAAAAAAGAAAGAAAAAAAACTATCCAAAAAAGATAGAAAGAAAATCACTTTTTTCCCTTATACTTCTCTTTATCTCTTTATCACAATTATTTGCCCACAGGCCATCATGGTGTCTACTATGTACTCTGTAATTTTGTATAAGGTTTTTTTTATTGAAGTCTCCATCCATATATAATATATTTGCCTTTTGATATCTCCCCCCTTTGTTTATTTCTTCTATCAATTTTCACTTTACATGTTTTCCTGCTCTTGCACTGTATCATTGTGTGTAGTTTACTAAAAGGGGCTTTTTTACACAGTGGACATTTTTGCGATACTCTGACCATGTCGCGTCTCACTGCTACCTCTCCTATCAACCATGCATTGTGCATGCATTTGAAGCAGAGGCTTTGTATTTTTAGGGAGCATAATTTGGTCCAGTGCCTTCATGCTCTTTTCCAGTTAATCTCTATGTTCTCCTGTTATACTTTACTTTTAGTTTTTCTTTTGTTATTTCCTCTCAAATGTATCTATATGTTAGTTTTCCTCCTGGTCCCATAAACTTTTTATATCCCTATATTTGGTTAGTATTTCTTTGATATGTCTAAATTTTATTGGTATTTCTAGTTTTTTTTTTACAAGTTTATTATTTTTATAAATGTCCCCCCTGTTTCTCATCGTGAACCCAAACCAGTAGACGTATATTCCCTCCCATGGTGATGTTGGTATTGCTTTAATCTTTTTAAATATATTTATAATATTTGCAGTCTTTATCCAAATGGGGTTGGAGAGTGCTAGTTCCCCCTCTCTTGTGCTCTATAGAAAGTTTCCCTCTTGACGTAGTGGGTCTTAAAATCCCATATGTAATTAATAATCTCCTTATCTAGTTTTTCTAAATTTGTATTTCTATGTCAATAGACTTGGTAATAAAATTTATATTCGCGTACATGTACGTTTTGGCCACTTGGGCCCGTTCCATTAGACATAATGGCGTAAGTGCCCATGTGTTCACATTCGTTTCTAATTTCTGTTTCATATTTTTATAGTTTTCTTGTTCTTCTCTTCTCCCAGAATAAATGCCCAATGCATTCACTCTTTCTTTAATTAGGCGTGGTGGTAATCCTGAGTGATTTCCTCTCTAGCTCCCTAGTTTCAGTATTTCAGTCTTTTCATGATTTATTTATGACCCAGAGGCCTTACTAAATTGTTCTAATTCCTTCTCTAGGTGTTTAAAGGAATTTTGTCTATAATAAAGTTCGTACAATCGTCTGCATGCTGTAGCATTTTTATTTCGTCTTTTACATTTGGAACTGTAATACCTTCAATCTTCCTATTTAGTCTTATTCTTATACTTAGAATTTCAATTGCTGTTACCTATAATAGCACAGATAGCATTCCACATAGGCTGGAGTTATGTTTTCAACAATCTCGTGATTTAAAAGTGATATTTTGAAAATAACATAAGAAAGTGATTAAATATGTTGAATTGGAAATAACACCGTAATATTTAGCATTTCTCACAATTATTCACTCGTTGGTCCAGGAAAAACGCTTTATCCACATGTAATAGCTTCACTACTTGCGATGAATGTGTGATTTTATAGCTATTGAAACATTTATCACTTCCAGTTCATTGCCTCTTCAAAATCAACACAATTCCATTGCCTGAAATGACAAATGAACGCAATCGACTCTAAAGAAAGTTTTGCCATTCTTGATAATGGGGTACTTTTGAATTCCATTTCACTATGATGATATGTTACCACAAAAATGTATTCTGGCTCAACATGATTGGTGTCGATAGTAAACTTTATCATGGAAGAATTGAGAAAGTGTAAAGAGCGCATGTCAAATAGGATGGAAGCAGAGAACATTATAAGGACTCGGGTACGTGGAATTGAGATTTTAAAGGAGGACTCCCTGCAGGATGTATCAGTGCCTGTCGAAGTGATTGAGCTACTTGGACAAGCTCGTTGTATCCTTGACAAAACCGATATCAATTCTATGCCAGTCAGCGAAGACCACCGGTACAGGGCCTCGCAAGTCTATACTGGGCATAGGGGCAGACCTCTTTATGACATAAGAAAAGGAACAACTACAATTTTTCATCGGTAATTTCTTAACTCAACTGACACACTAACATGCTGTATATTATATTTACATGTTCCATTGTTATCCCCTAACACACAAGCAGTGTTTACTGCTTCCAACTTCTTTATTTTTCTGATGTTCATGCACAATATTTGATAATGCTTCCGTATGCAAGCAAATCATAGAGGTGTCATTTTTAAGCGTTGATAGTTTTCAATATTGTAAGACAAGACATTCTTTCTTGAGTATCATTATCTGTCCGTCTGGCTAAATGATTTCGTTATCCTGAATATTATAAGGTATCGGGATTTAAGCTGTTTATGCAACAACACTTAGGAAATGACAAATGGTAAACATCAGTTAGGTAATGCCACTGAGTATATTATTCGCACACCACCCCGTTTGTTTGTACCCCGTTACAAATTTTACAATAAAAAAGTATCAAGGACATAAAGATACATGAAATTAAGTAATTTCATTCACTGATTTATAATTTCTAACTTACAGTTGATAATAGTTCCCTAACTCTGCGGACCTATTGGCATTTCAAATCAAACGGACGCTCTCGATCTAACCAAGCGACAGATTGCTCACTGACCTTTTCTGGTTTATAGAACAGTCCATTTCATTAAAAATGTCAATGTTTAATATTTCGTGACCAAACTGAGCAAATGAAAAGGACAACTCTTGTATACACATGCTAGAGACATGTAACACCAAAAATTTCCGGAATTAATGAAATTATCAAAGACGGTGAACTACATTACCCCTGTTGCTTAAAAACATAGACTTGCCTATGCAAATATGGCGACTATGTTACTTACAAAACTCCCGTTTGATTCGAAACGCCAACAAAATGACAGTGCATGGCACTCTTTGGTGACAATCAGGTTAGAAATTATGAATTAAATGACTCAGTTTTGCGATTTTGTTTATATCCTTGATGCATTTTCGTTTTAACATCGGTGTGTGTGTGTGTGTGTATGTGTGTGTTGGCAGGTTTGCAAATAAATGGGAGCATGTACGAATATTTTAGTCCTTAAAGAACCATGTATTGAAATTTAATATATAGTACTGTCAGACTTCACATGCTATTCTACAATCGATACTTTTACCACCGTACATTATAAGAGAAATTGTGTTTTCTTTTGGTTTGTTTGCATGATTCTTTATTCCACATTATATATATATATATATATATATATATATATATATATATATATACATACATATATACATATATATATATATATAGTCATGTAGTGCATTTTTTCAAAATAATTGAATTATTTCATTACGCAAAACATTCCTCAAGTAGAAAGTATAAAAAGATAGGATATTATTAGAAACATATATCCTATGCGTCTCAAAATAACCATTGCTTTTATTTTCGTTTTAATTAAATAACATTTTTATTACCAAATGCTGTAAATCATTATTTTAAAAAAAAAATCTGTCTGACAGTTTATATTCATATGGTGTTTGCATCACTTTATAAAACGTCACACGTGATTGGCCAATCTCAGCGTGCTTTGACCTCATGTCTTTTTATTGACGTCATCTGTTTTCATGCATCAGAATTACACGCGCTGTTTGAACATTATTATTTTCTTTTCCTTTTTGAAACTTCATTAGTTGGGTATTTGGAATAGAAGTTAAGTGGCTAAGACTTCATCGTGTAAGAATAACTATACTATATACCTTATGATGTTTGCACACGTTTGCCCAAGAACTCAGATGATTTTGAACCATCGTGATCGCGCTTCGGCTCAAAACATCTTCCTGGTGCAAATTTTGTATTATCATACACATATAATTAAAATGTGTCTATAGTGACTGTTAATGCTTTTTATACGCTGAAATTTTGTGTTTTAGACATTACTAACCGATCTATATTCTCTCTATTACATCCACATAACATAAACCTTTATATGGAAAATCTTTCTCGTGCTTTGGAAAATTATTTGTAATCACGTCTGTATTAATTTTTCTCCAGAAAATTAGTTTACATCAGGAGATATGGCAAGTTTGCTTGGGGTAAGCAGGAGAACTGTAGAGCGGAGACTAGCAAACTTCCGCTTGACTCATGGGATACTATTCAGTGATATAAGTGACAATGAGCTCATATCGATGGTGCATTCAATAATCAACAACTTTCCTCGTTCAGGTAAGAGTTTTTTTTTCTTCAACTAAATGACTTTTCTGTGTACAGTAAAATAGTTGTTATTTATGTTCATTGATGTGTATATTGTTATATCAGTTTTGAAATTTTAATTGGGGATGGGGCTTTGCTTTTCCGCAACTGTTTTTAAAGATCAATTAACGACTCTAACTTTGTAGTGACTCCTGGTCATTTTTCCATACAGCGACTTTGCCCAACATAGCCCAAGCGCCGACTAAAAGATATTTCGGCATGGGGCTCAAACTGTAGATAATAACTGACGTGTGTTAAAAACTCTCATTTTTATTTGCAACAAGAATGGTATTTAAACAGATGAAAACATGATCAGTGCTTTCATAAACTGTGCCGATATCGTTAAACTGCCGGTGATTGTCATAGACTAACAAGTGCAGTTCGATTTGCATGTAAAACGAAATCTTTGTGGAAAAGCTTAAAGGCATTTGAAAGGATTGGTCCGAAGTTAATCAGATTCAACAAACAAGCGATCTTGCATACATTTATCCTATCAAATTTCGAATTCAGTCCAGTGGCCTGCTACTTCTGCAGCGACCTGAACACTACTAAGCTTGAAAAATACAACAACAAAAGCGTGCTTATAGGTGTGAGTATGATTATTTACACAAGCATTTATCATTAACTCTTAAGGCAAAACTGACAACCCTGAAAGTGTGCAACTTAGGTCATGAATTTAGAGACTTTCAAATTCTGAATAAGTGTGCGCTTCCCAATGTTTGGATAATTTTATATGTTATAAGAATATAATAAATATTTGTTTATAAATACAATTTTAGATAGTGAATTATGTTAATTGCCCCAACAATGAAAACCCCATTGTATGGCAAACAAATAGATTATGTATGCAACTGTCATTCTGTGGAATGAGCTACCGAATCACCTAAGAGACCAATCACATTTTAATTCATTTAGATCCTTAATCTTATCCTGGAATGGTACAGACTGCAAATGTTATATCTGCAAATAAATAAATAATGTTTTTTTTATGAATTCAATGCTTGTAGTCATGTTTTAAATACTTGTTTCTTTAGGTTTAAAGACAATCGAATGTCATCTCATTTCACAAGGTATCCATGTACAAAGAGAGAGAATAAGGAGAGCAGTTAGAACTGTAGATCCGGTTGGACAACAATTGAGGCAGCGAAGGGTTTATTCAGTTCCGTCCCCTCTTGCCCTGTGGCATATGGATGGCAATCACAAACTGATACGGTAGTGTTCCACTCAGTTATATTACATGTGCTAACAATAAAGTTGTGTGTAATCTCTAATTCTCAGTACCCAAAGTTTTGTTAATTTAATTTCCTAGGCTCCGAAATCCTAAAATTAAAAGACACATAATTTTACTCCAAATTTTCTATATCTTAGCATCTCCAAGATAAAACCTTTCAATTCTGAACGCATTTTATTGGAAGGAAAAAAGTTACAGCATAAAAATTCAATCAGTTCTCTTAAATAGTTCGGACGTATAACATGAAAATTCGGCAAAGACATCATAACATCAGATCCATCAATGGCAGTTAGTTACTTGTTAATGTAAGTATTATTAACGATATTCATTCAGTACATGTTAATCTTGGACGTTAATGATGATTAGAAAAGGGTAAATTTGGTGCTTATTTTCCCGATTTTTACAGGTCTATCATGTTGGAAATGACTTATAGTAGTAGGTCAAGTTGATGAAATAACGCATATACAAATAATCTCTCAGACATGTTTTGTTCCTCATGTGATCTTGTCGTGTTATATGATATTCATATTAATTGCTTAATGTGCCCAGATGATTTGATAATATATGCATCTAAATGTAATGGCTTGCAAAATGCCGACGTAGACGGTGTCTAACTCTTTAACACTAACACAATTTGAGGTAATATTTCATGCAGTTGGTAAACTTATCAATAATTGGCAATTAAAATAAAATTAATTGTACTGAGGTTAGCAGAACATAATAATTGTTTAATGCTCTGGTAAGCTTGAATATTTTTGTCGAAGTAAAAAGTAGCCATCGCAGACAAATGCGAAGGTAGGGGGATAAATTTATAAACTCTATTCTTCAACCTATTACAACTTACGATCATGAAATTTGACATAATCGACTCTGGTTGATGTAAAGAGGTTAAATGACATGAATGTTTATGACTAACTATTTATTAGGATTTTGACATTTTGTTTTGGACATTAAAACGTTTAGTAGCATCGAGTTAGGGGAGTATTTCCATCTCATATGCAATGTTGAACACATAATACCGGGTACATCTATCGGAACACCCAAAGGGCTCCCTTGTCCTTCAAATGTGCACATGAAAACACAAAACAGTGACACGACTATATAGTGCAAGATTCTAACAAACTTAATCAGATATTTAGGATCTGAACATGTTTGCGAGATAAATATTAATAATCTTGGAACAGAAACAGCTTCAAACATTGGTACAGTTGAAACTCGCGGTTTTCTTACAGCTATTATTCCAAGAGATGCTAAATATTACTCCATTTGTGTAAACAAAGCAGAGGCCGAAAAACAGTTTGCCTGCATTGGTTATAAATATAAAGACAAGAGAGAAATATTATTTCATATTTTTGAGGAAACTGGGTTTGATATTCATATGGACATCAATAAGTTATTTGGTCATTTAGTATTCATGTTTAATTAAGATATGACACCAATAACTATGAATCTTACAAATATCTGAGCAATGCAGTGTTTAATAAGAATGAATCAAGAATGTGTTGACATTCAATCGCTTAGCAAACTTTATAGGAACACTTGGAGATTTTCTTCAGTTATAATGCATTTCTTAGCTACTTTCAAATATCTTAATAACGGGAGTTTACATTTAACACTTATGTATGTGGAGTGTAAGGTATGATGGACGACATTCGAGAGTGAGAGATCAAGCAATGTGTCAGTGATCTACTTTATATTAGATAATAATACGCGCGGTGTTGTCATTGTTATATCCATCTCTTGCAGGAAAGCGATACATTTTCTTGTCTCATATAACGTGGAAAGCGATATACATATATTCTGCAGATGGCGTTTTGTAATACACGGATGCATGGATGGTTTCACAAGACTTATTGTCTACCTAGCTTGCAACTGTGATAATAGAGCTTCAACAGTTTTAAACCATTTCACTGAAGCCGTTTCCAAATGGGGCCTTTCTTCCCGAGTGAGAGGGGACATGGGTGTGGAAAACCGTGAAGTTGCTCAGTACATGCTCTTACACCCTCGTCGGGGCCTTAATAGGGGAAGTTTTCTAACTGGAAAAAGTGTCCATAATTCGAGGATAGAGAGGCTATGGCGTGATGTGTATAATGCTGTGCTTTCTTTATTTTATGAGCTTTTCGTATCATTGGAAGTCAAAGGCTTTTTTTATCCAGATTCGGAGAAACATGTCTTCTGCTTGCATTATGTGTACAGAAATGTGATAAACGACAGACTATTCCAGTTTATGAATTCATGGAACAATCATAAATTGAGAACTGAGAACAACAAGACTACCTGCCAGCTATTTATACTTGGACTGCAGCGTATATTTAACGAGAATCAATTAATTGCTAACGAATACTTCGAAGAATTAGATCAGGTGAGAAGCTTGTCTCGTTTTAAGCAATGTGGCCTATTGGTAAAGAAAGAAACCAGAAAGACTGAAGAGATTTGAAACTGGGCACTATCCAATCTGCACGTTCCTTAAAATACCTACCATTATTTTATCAAGGTCTGTGTGTGTGTGTGTGCTTCTAATTAGCAGTGTATGTGATTACCAAAGTCATAACAAATGACTACAACATCACAGTGTGCTACTTCGTTAAGTGGAAAGTACCTGTATTTTCGAAATATATTCTATCAAGCTCATAAAACATATCAAATTTACAATCAGCGAAACATTACAATAACAATATAAAGCAAAATTCCCTGCATGTCAATATAAATAGTATTTAAAGGACATCTGATTGTAACATTTCTGCTTTATATAACTTAACAGACAGTATTCGACAAAAGTTTTAGAATTTCAGTAAACTGTTTGTCCAATATCGAGGAACAATTTCTTTTAGCACGAAAAACTTTCATGAGTTTACCATGCAGAGACCAAATTACAAATTTGTTTATTGCCGGTTCTGCAAGACTTTATATGCTATTCTCTTAGCCTAACATTTGTTGGTGATATTTGGAAGTTAGAACTGAGCCACCGTAGCTCATTCTCTTAAACGAATTCATTTCTTAAGAGCCAAACTTAATTGTGTCTTTGAATCATTCTTTTTGAACTATAAAAAATGAATGAATATATTGCAGACAAAATTATTATTAGTATTTTTTTCTTCATTTAGGACGCTCTACCAGAGTATGGAATGGATCCAGATGCACCGTTACCTGAGCCAAGTGATGAAGACAATATCGACGTGCCATCAATAGAGCTACTTAATGAAGAACAGTTGCATTCTTTCAATGCCAAAATGAGTGGAATTCACGTAGCTGACCTTTCTGACATTGAACCATATTTGCATGCTTTAGATTCTGTTGATGAGGTTTTGGAAGTTTGAAGTCGATAATTCATGTACTCTACTACATTTCCGTTGATTATATGGGGCGATTTTACTTTCTGCAATTGCTCAAAGCAGTATCTTGTCATCAGTGACAACTTTCTTTCATTCCTCCATTTGTAATTAAATTCATCTTAACTCCCTATTTGTAAGATTACACATGTATTAATAACATAATCTTTGTTCCTTATTAAATAGACTGTGATCCAATACAGCTCTATGTTTAAAATAATAAATGAATAACTTGCGCAAGACTTCGTCAACTGAAATCTGAGTATCAAATCTACTCCTAATAGGTATGTCCGACTGTACTAAAATCTAATTAATAGTGTTGATAGTTTTTGTATTATAAAAATCCAATAAGCGGTAATAGAACATGCGTTTTGATTGAATTCAACTGAAATGTCCGCAGAGTACGCATCTTACCTGTATTTATTCGTATTTATACAATTTCTGTCAGTATTATCAAGCATTTTTCTGTGTAATTCAGGGATAGCACTTTCCGTTCTGTTTGGTGTATATTTGTAATCCTCCATGATTGATTATATGTACCCTGATATTTGTCTAAGTTAATTTCAATCAATGAAAATGTCACTTACGCCGAGTGGAGACAGTACTTAAAAAAAATAAATACAAATTAAATAATTTATTTATCAACTGAAAGTTGTGTTCTAGTTCTATCTTTTAGTTTCTTTTAAGTGTAATCATCATAAATGCAATGTGTCCTTTTGTAACTAAACGTAAAATGCGTCAATCTTTCTTAACAGCTATGTCCGCGCGCGTTTCTCCAAGAACCTAATTAAGTGCCGACCGTATTTTGATAACTGACTTGTGGAAGTATTTGTTGTATTGTTGCACTGAACGAAAAGCTGGACTCCTTTTGTATTATCACGTTAATTATGTCTTTTGAATCAAATAAAGGAGGTGGAATAAAAGAAAAGTTAAAAGGCACAAAAATCTTATAAACTTAAAATCTAGTGATCCCGGTCGTATGTCGTGTGAACTCGCTTCATTTGAATAATCGAACACTGTTATAAATGGTATCGTGTACTCTTTCATAACTGTTATCAAAGATAGCAATGCAGCCAAGCGAAATGAATACTTCGTAAAATAAAGAGCTTGTTTTCACAGATACGGACCATTGTGGGCAAGCGAGTTTCAGAGAATTTTTGAACTGGCACTTAGAGATATCCTCAAGGATGATAAGAAGTTTCATTAATACTTCCAATGAAATCACGACATCAATATTGTACCAACTGAACAATACAAAAAATGAGTTTCGACATAGAAGATCGTTTCATGAAATAAATGTCGCGTTTTTTGTTTTTGTTTTTTAAAAAAGCATTCTTGTTTGGGGGTATATCAACATTTAGTCTAGTTCCCTGCTCTGTGGACTCCCGATTTGGCAGGATACTATTAAACACCACTATGGGAATTAGACTCATCAATAAAATAAAAAGCATTGACGTGCTACACAGATTTTTCGCGCACATGTGATGGTTGTTGAAACCAGTTGGAACGATCTTTTACAACTTCATTAGAAAAAGCAATTTATTAAAAAATTTTATCGACGTGATTGTAAAATGAGGATTCAGTCAGTAAACAGCCCAATTCCCTAACGCCTCCCCCTCCCTCGGTTTTCTCGATGTCAAAGCGAATTTTCAATTTTTGGAGGTACCTCGGTAACTCGCGCCCTCGCTTATAATGCGGTCTATGCTTGTGGACGCTGTTGTGTACGAGTTATCGAGGGAGAGGTATATATATATATATATATATATATATATATATATATATATATATATATATATATATATATATATATTGCTATGCCCGTCTCACATTAAATAATACCTATATTGTTACGTATATATTGTTTTTTTCCTTTTTGGTGCATTACTTAAGATTGCAATGAAGGTACCTTAATATGTGTTGACTCATTTCAAAATCAATATTAATAAAGAACCTGTTTACAAGTTTGGGGTAATTTCACATTTGATGATTAAGCCTGATGAGTTCTGTCGCAGTGAGAGGTATCGTGAAACATGTGAAATGGGAGGTGTTGATAGATAGATCTATATCGAATAGGAAATTAATGCAACGTAGAGCCGTAAAGTGTATACAAGGTATATGAGTTGAACAATGAATTCATTCCGATTTTTCTATGTTCTTATTTAATGTTATTCTGCAGATATATTTAATGTTTTGTTTAGAATTAATTTGAGAGTTGGATTACTCATCAAAATTACAAAGAGCTCATTGACTTTTCAATAAAATATTATTCTGTGATTATTGTTATTATTGTGAATTCATTCAAAAGAGTTCTAGACAATGCCATTGTTATACATTAATAATGTTAGTACATCAGCACATTCAGGATATGGAATTCATATGAAACACCCTATTCTTTTGGATTTCGAATATAATGCTTAGTATTTGTAACGTTTCCCTCTTAGTAAGAGGGGTGGTTAATTGGATTTGGCTGGAGTTATCTAGAGGATGACCTCCCTCGATATTATAACCCGGCGGGAGTGAAAGAAGAATATAATTTTAACAGAGAACTGAGCGAGAATAAATGGAAGAAATAAAACAATACCAGCCCCCTTTGACAAGAAAATAACACATTTAATTAGAACAAATTAATAACGCCAATTCCAATTCAAGTTAGATTATATCAATATAATTCAACAGGCGCGTCCAATTTGTATTTATTTCATCGTCATAATTAAAGGTGAAAAGAGCGCAATGTCCACGACTGATTTGCATCATCACCTTCCTATCTTGACCGTATATCCACGTCTCCTAGTTCATCCTCGCTAAGCTGTGTGCTTTGGCCATTCATGGACTTACTGGTCCTTTTATTCTGACTTCGTCATTCTTTTTCTCAGACTTCTGTCTTCAGACTGTCCAGTCTCTATCCCATAAAGATGTTCCTTAAAGGACAAAATTACCCCTAAATTTCTGTATACCCCACTCTCTAGACGTACATAAAATTCCCTCACGTTACTCAGAGCATGTTGGCTATCCACACACTGTGTAAATTTAGTATGGTTGGACAGTGACCTTGCTTCCAGTGGCAGGTCTTAAATTACCACGCGAGCGTCTATTGAATATTGCCGTATTCTTTTACATATGCAACTACATGTTCGATTGATATTGCATGGAATTCACAAATTGTAACTCGCAGCAATCCTTAACCTACAAGATTATTCAAACATTACAAAATCAGATATAATTAGGTAAGTATTGTCCTAACAAAGGAAGTTATTGCAAATAATCCTTTGAAATCCTACATATATGAACATTTGGATCGTATGCAATCAATTCAACCAATGAACTAATAACTGTAAATTGAAAGGTAAATTGCATAACAATTCTAGCATAAACACTTTCCATGAAAATGAATAAAAATTAAATCGCATAACATCTCTAGCATCAACACTTTCCATGAAATTGAATAACATAAATTGCACAAAAACTCTAGCATCAACACATTTCCATGAAATTGAATAAACGATACATATATGGACACCTAATCATAGAAAACACATTTGTATAAAACAAGCAATCAAATAATAGAATATTACGTGAAACTAAACTTGCGTACCTTGTTGATGTTCTCTTTCAGAACATACTCTTCCGAGCATTAAAACCTGTCTTTCTTTTACAAGACGGTCTCCTGGTCCTTTTCTTGTTTAACAAGGAGAGCAATATTGTCTTTAGGCCTCCTCCGAAGTTTAGACTCCTCTTTCAGGAAATTTCAGACTTATGAATTTTGAGTAAGGTCGTCACTTTAAAGTCTCATTGCTTCTAAAGTGTACGCCTTAATTTATTCTGCCCAATCGTAGGCAGCGGTCCCTAATTTTTCCCAAAGAAATAATTCCTTTCATCAGGTTTAGACAGGTCGGAATCTGTGAACGACGGTGCGTAACTATTTCCCTTTGAAAATGATAAGTGGACATAGGTTCCTACCAAGCGGTTAGGGTTGGTAGCTCAAATGTTTACTTTGTAAGGGCCGTGTTAAGATAGCCCGGTGAATTTCACTTAGTTGGAATGCTGCCCCTTTGAAGTTTACACGGACATGGGCGGAGATGAACGAAGAAAGGTCGAAGTGATCCCTCATAAACACTTTTCTGGCTTAAACGCGATAAAATATTAATGACCAACACATTCAACTTTAAAGTTCACTGTAATTCAAACTTCGACACTTCACAGTGTTATTTTCGATTTAATTCATAATACTATAAATTCCTCTTAAAGTTTCATTTCATAACTTATAGAACTAAATTATTTGTAAATTGTACAAAACTTGACGGTGTTGCTACATTAGGCTCATTACTTTCAGACCACAGAATCGTAACGATGTTTTATTTTGAAATTTTACAATAGTCTTATATGTATCTCATTTCCGCTGTTTACACTTTCTTGAGACGGTACCTTATCGAAACCTGCTTTGGACGGCATTCAGTATGTATAATTGTGTAAACATTGGTCAAAACAAAACTCTACGAAATACTATTGATAAATATATGTAAGTAACGAAATATCTGTTATATTTCTTTAATAACATTAATAAATTTGATTTGACATGATGTTCTTATTTCTTAGTCAGCCAAATTTTAGATTTTCATATTTTCATTT